>CM034154.1:528353512-528369161 GCA_019776745.2 Taxus chinensis | reverse complement strand
TTATTTGACCTCAATTTTAAGTGACCCTGTTCGAGGGAACGTGTCACAAGTTTTTGAGCCATAGTGAAGGCTTTTTCGAAAGTTTGGAAAGATTGGATCCGTAATGTAGAAGTTATGTGCTTCACGCATGACCATGAAAAAATATCAATAAGACTAGTCTGTAGAAGAGGGAAAGATAACTTATTTATTGTGTTACACCATCAATCGACAAAGTACATGATAGATTCACCCTTGAACTGTTTGATGGTATAAATATCATTAATGGTTACTTTGCGCACAATATTAATTGAGAAGTTTTCTAAGAATAATTGTGTAAGATGGGAAAAGGAAAATATAGAGTATTGAGGTATATTGTTATACTAATCAAGGGAAAGACTAACCAAATACATGGGAAATGTATGAGGAATTAATTCATGGTCATGTGAAATAAGGTAGCATGTGTGTTTGAATGTATGGATATGTTGTTGAGGATCCTCTTTGTTTTTAAATTTGGCAAATTTGGACAATTCCCAATGTGGAGGCTATGGTCTAATTGGCACAGAGGAGTGGATATGCTCATTGCATATATGTTCATATGATAAGGATAATTTCGTCCCTAAGGTGGCGGCCTCGAGGTTTGCTAACCTATCACTAAATCCTAAACAAGGTCATTGGAGAGAGTGTGTGGAGAGATAAAGGGGGTGGTTACATATAGGATGTGGGCATAGGATTTTGGTGAGGAACTTGTAGATGTGTGGGTACTTGAGGGGATAGATGGGGATGATTATATGTCATAGGTTGTGGTTGAAAGAGCAATTGTTGATAAAACTACGGCTAGGAGGTAGGAAGATAGTATGATTTCTAGGATTGAACAGGCTACTGGGGTAAATGTTGGGTAGGCATATGGGTATGAACACATTGATATTATTGATAAAACATGTGTGATGATGGATGTTGCAAACCACTAGTAAATGGAGGATGAGATGTGATGGCATGGGAGGTAAGAGGATTATATTGTTCAAGTACAAGATATGATGTTTGGACATACTGATTGGGGATTTTGGTGGTAATAACAGTGGAAGTCATGAGAGGAATGGTAGTGTTGATTGCAGGGGATAGGTGTGACTATTTGAGTGGTCTAGTGGGATGAGAAATTGGTAGAAGAATAGGCAAGGTGAGACGTGGAGAATTAATTCATTGCAAATTGGTCAGTCTGATAAGGATAAAGTTGTTGAATCGGTAGGTTGTCTGGGGGAAGTTGAATAGATTTCCAGAGTATATAATCTTGGAGATTTATTAGGTTAACATCAAGGAGTTATTGAAAATGTATGTTATTGCAAGGGATGAGGGGTGGTCCAGAGGGTTCTAACTTGACAGATGGTGGAGTAGCTGGTCTGGATGGAATAAACTGGTGATAGATAAATGGATTGGTTTTGCCTAGGGTTGAAGTGTAAGCATGGAGATCTGCATGAGAAACATCGATAAGTGTTTGAGTGTCTATAAGGGAGGGAACCAAAGGAAATGATGATGTCATTTTATATGTTTGTTGATGTAAATAACTAGTATAAAAATAATTTCTATTCCATTCTTTTAGCAACCAAGTGAGCGACTACGTGCACGAAACAAATTTTACCCAGACAAATCAAGAAAACAAATCTATTGTTTTTAAATTAAAATGTGAAGAAGATGGATAAGTCATTATTTACAAGGAGGTAGTCTAAGTTTGGTTTTGGGTATGTTATGGCTGGGGAATGTTTAAAGCGGCTTCCTCTTGGGTGATGAAATCCCAATTAGTGAACTAGATGAAAGGAATATTTTGATGTGTTAATTAATTTGTGAAGTTTTAGGCATTGTGTGGTAAGTATGTGATGCATAAGATTGAACCTCCTATTTAAATTATATGAACAAGAAGGATGAGACAGGAAGGTTATTTTTTAGATCCAAAACAAGGTGTGACGTTCAATGAGTACACATAAAAGAAAGGAATGTATGATGCAAAAAAGAGAAAATAAGGAAAAGTATAACAATTTTATTTCTATTTGGATGCAAGTTGATGCAGGTGAAGAGTAGGCTCCAAGCAATCCCAACGTGAGGAAGCAAGCAATGTGGACTAGATGCAAAGTTAGTACAATAGAAATACAAAGTGAGGATGTTGATTAGGTTTACCATGTAGACATAAGATTAGCTAAATGGATAGTAAATGATCGTGGTTGTTTTTTATTCTCAATATCGCCCGAAAGCGCAAGAGAAGAACACACACAAACATGTTTGAAAAAGCTTTTTTTATTTTGTTTATTATTATTTTATTCAAAAAAATTTTGATAGTGTTCTTTTTTAAAGAAAAAAATGCATATATATCTAGCAATTAATCAAATTACTGGAAATGGAGTGAAAGCTAATAAAAAATAATTAACTACAACAAAATGATTAGCTAGTACATGATATCAACACCAATCATGACCAAAAACAATTTATGTATTTTTTTTGGCAATGGATGGGGAAACGTGTTCTAACACAAGTTCAATAATGGTGATTTGGGATTTAGGTCAAAATTAACGGTGAAAAGGTGTGATTAGTGGTCTTAGGAGGCTTTCTATAGGACCAGGGTGAAGAGGAATAACACTTTCAGGATCTAAATGAAGAAATGGGGAAAATGAATGTAGAGAGTCAAAGGAGAAGAATTAAGAAAGGAACACCATGTGAAAAATTTGGAGCTAAGTGATGGAAAATAAGAATGTTATTACCAACCCTAAAAAATGGAGAATTGTGATTTTAGGCTAATGGGGGTGAAGTGGGGTCAGGAGGCACCAAGGAAGAAATTGTGGGTAACGTACTTATAGGCATGCAAAAAAAGTTGAGGATCCACGGGAATGAAATGAAGATGATATGCCAAAAATATAGAAATGTTTATACTAACAATTATTTAACTATTTAAAAACTGTGGCGGCAAAGTCAACCAAAAAACCAAGAAAATATACTAAAAAATGTTAACCAAAATTGAAATAAAAATTAAATCATCTAACTATTTTAAAATTGTGGCAAAAAAGTCGACCTGCAACCTACAAACTATAGCGGAAGAGCCAACCAGAAACCCAAAAACTGTGGCGGCAGAGCTAACAGAAAACAAGAAATTAAGATATTTTAGCCTATAACAGATACCAAAAACTAGAAACTAAAAATACCAAGAATCAATGACGACACAAGAAATGTATCCACAACTACCAGAACCTGCACAGACAACATAAGACAACACAAAACAAGTTTTCCCACAATGTAATGGTTGACCAAAGTAATCCACATGGTACAGAAAATGAAATTACAAAAGAAAACATGAGTAGGAAAATGACTGATAAGATAACAAGTTGTGAAACAAATAAAAAATAATTGTGTGAGGGTCCCACCGGGTGTGCCAGAAACATTTGAGGATCCACGGGAACGAAACAGAGATGATATGCCAAAAATACATAATTTTTTAAAACTAATTATTTGGGAAATAAAAGAGAGTTTAAAAATTGTGGCGGAAAAGATGACCAGAAACAAAGAAAAACTATTAAAAAAATGTTAACCAAAATTGAAATAAAATTTAAATCATGTAACTATTTAAAAATTGTGGCAGCAGAGCCGACTTGTAACCCAAAAACTGTGGTGGCAGAGCCAACCAGAAACCTGAAAACTGTAGGGGAAGAGCTGACCAAAAACCAAAAAATATATATTTTAGCTTGTAACATAAACCACAAACCAAAAACTAAAAAGGCCAAGAATCCACAACGACGCAAGAAATGTATCCACCACTACCAGAACTTGCAAAGACAACATAAGACAACACAAAAAAACATGATTTCCCACAATGTAATGGTTAACCAAAGCAATCCATATGGTATAGAAAATGGACGATAAGATAATGAGTTGTGAAACAAACAAAAAACAATTGTGTGAGGGTCCCACTGGGCATGCCAGAAAAATTTGAGGATCCACGGAAATGAAATAGAGACGATATGCCAAAAATACATAATTTTTTTTACTCTTTTTTAACAATTATTTGACTATTTAAAAACTGTGGTGGCAAATCCAATAAATCCGACTAGAAACCAAGAAAAATTGTTAATAAAATGTTAACCGCAATCGAAATAAAATTTAAATCATCTAAATATTTTAAAATTGTGGTGGTAGAGCCGACCTGTAACCCAAAAGATGTGGTGGAAGAGCTGACCAGAAACCTAAAAATTGTGGTGGAAGAGCCGACCAGAAACACGAAAGTAAGATATTTTATCCTATAATAGAAAACAAAAAACAAAAACCAAAAACTAAAAAGGAAAATAATCCGCGACAACATAAGAAACACATCCACCACTACCATAACTTACACAAATAACATAAAACATCACAAAACAAAAAGATTTACCACAATGTAATGGTTAACCAAAGCAATCCATATGGTATAGAAAATGAAATTACAAAATCAAACATGAGAAGGAAAATGGCCGGTAAGATAATGAGTTGTGAAACCAACAAAAAGAAATCATGGGAGGGTCCCACCATTTGTGCTAGAATGTTGATCAAGTTTTCTTTGTCCCTATCCAGATTAGTGAGAAAGTTAACAAAGAAATCAAAAAACCTCAAAGATGTAAGGATTTAATGTACCTTGAGAGAAGATATGTTGACAAATGGACATGCACAAAGTAAATATCCTCATTGCGAGTTGGATAGACCTACAAAACAGAGGAAACTAAGAGAAAATGGATTAGATGGTATATGCAGAGGTTTCCTGACAAATTTGGTTCTAGGAAGTTTTACCTTCCTTTCATGGATGTCAACCCCTATTAGATAAGACAAAATGATAAAAATGAAAGATACATAGATAACATACAAAAACTTATAAATAACTGATCCTAAAAATGTTGATGTATCAAGGAGCTACTAATATGATCAAAGATAAATGTAAAGGAAACCAAACTAAGAGAACCACAAGGGCATGAGGATTATATTATTGTGATACAAGCGGCATCACAAGGGTATTGTGGTGATATTATGAAAAGTGAGAAGCTATAATATCGGAGGTTTGCTATGAATTCTAACTTGTCTGAAAGAGGGGGGAAGACTTGTATTTATAGCATGAAGATGGGGTTAATTAAGGGGTTATCAGTTAATATTGGTATGAAAAAGTAACCTTGATTAGGTGAGTGGGGGGAACACGATTTGAATGATTAGGTGCAATAGTGGATTTCATGTGGATTAATTTGCATTATTTAATTCGTGAGTGGGGTGCATGATTTGAATGATTTTGGAGTATTTAATTATACTAGGTGGGGTTATATGAATTAGTTTGGAATATGTAATTATCAATTGAATATTAGCCTATAATGAAATTTAAGGATTTAATGGGGCTCAATTAATCAATTAAGATTGATTAATGGAATATGTATTTTTGGTGGGAAATGATATTTAATCAAATTTAGTGGGAAAAGGGATTCGAATGGGTAAGCCTAATGGAGGAGAGAAAATGCGGGGTGAAGGGGAGAAATGATACCAAAATTTGGTGTCTACATTTTACCCATTTTTCTTTACCCACATAACCTTTAACATCTATCTATTTCAAACTCATGATTGACTTCCTTTATGTTGTCGATCCCAAGTTATAGTGGGAACACTCAATCGATCATATTTTCAATACTTTATCATTTTTGTCTCATGGCTTGCCCAATGTAAACCACTCATCAAAAAGGGGTAAATGTAGACACCAGTATTTGGCATCGTTCCTCACCTTCACCCCATGTTTTCTCTCCTCCATTAGGCTTACCCATTCGAATTCGTTTTTCCCCCTAAATTTGAATAAATCTCATTTCCCACAACAAATACATATTCCATTAATCAATCTTAATTGGTTAATTGATTCCCGTTAAATCCTTAAACCTTGTTATATGCTAATATCCAATTGATAATTAAATATTCCAAACTAATTCATATCACCCCACCTAATAATTAAATACTCCAAAATCATTCAAATCATGCACCAGACTCACAAATTAAATAATACAAATCAATCCACATGAAATCCACTATTACACCTAATCATTCAAATCATGTCCCCCCTCACTCACTTAATCAAGGTTACTTTTTCATACTAGGATTACATGATAACCCCTAAGTTAACCCCATCTTTAGGCTATAAATACAAGCCCTCTCCCCCTCTTTTAGACAAGTTAAGAGTGATAACAAACCTTTGACATTATAGCCCCTCACTTATCATCATATCATCATAATCCCCTTGTGATGCCACTTGTATCACCATAATATCATCCTCATACCCTTGTGAATCTCTTAGTTTGGTTTGCTTTAAATTTATTTTGATCAGATTAGTATCTCATTCATACATCAACATTTTCAAGTTCTATTATTTATCAGTTTCTGCAAGTTATCTATCTATCTTTCATTTATATCATTTTCTCTTATCTAACAGAGGTTGACATCTGTGAAAGGAAGGTAACACTTCATAGAACTGACTTCATTAGGAAGCCCCCACATTTACCATCTAATATATTTTTCTCTTAGTTTCCTCTATTTTGTAGGTCTTTCCAGCTTGTAGTGAGGATATTCAATTTATGCCTGTCTAGTTATTATCATCTTCTATCAAGGTACCTTAAACCCTTGCATCTTTGAGGTTGTTTGATTTATTTATTTTATCTATCTCACTAATGTGGACAAGGATGAAGAAAATTCGATCGACTCAAAAATTCAGTAACTAATTATGATTTCACAATAGTAAATATTATTTACTCACATGTAAATAAATATGTGAGCACTAGATTTACTAACATTCCCCCTTAGTGTGAACATGGGAGAAAGTGTCACCTTCAACTACGTAACACGTCACTCCATATCTTAGACATGTTCTCAACCGTTAACACAGATGATGGGAACTACATCATATAATAATAAGTTCCCATCAACCTATCCATGTGAATACATGAATTAGGACCCATCAACCAATTCACATCAACCATCTAGTCAATCTGATTAAGAACACTTCCTACAATAGTATCAATGGTATAAATATCCATATCATCATCATAATAAGGAAAATGTAGAGATTTTACTACACATAGGAATAAAGATGTTCTCGTGTTCTTATTCATCACACAAAGAAAACCAAATAATGTCACTAAAGTAATATGCGACCTCTGAGGTAGTGAAAAACTCGAGGACATTGATCATCCTCCTTCCTCCATCGCCTCTATCCTCCAATTGATGCATTGATTACTTAGAAAATTTTACTTGAATTCTCATAAGATTCCACATTGTATTTATTTGTACAACTTCCTCCCACAATGTCAAATTACATGGATGTCAATTTCAATTGAAAATACATCCATATCAAAAAATTATTTAACATTGACGTTTCATTCATGCAAAAACCAAAAATGAAAATTATCAAGACTTTTTATAGTTGACTATTTGACTATTGCAAAAAAATTTGAACTTACTGACACTATTACATTTATGATTATAAATGATAAACAATATACCAATGACCTTGCAAGACAACCTATAGTGGATTTACATGGATTTAACACACTAAAATTTTATTCTTCTTTTTCTAATACATGTAAAATCTTGAAAAGACATATTGAAAACATATATAGACTTAATAAATAAATACATTGTACCACTACATTTAAAGACATTGACCACATCTTGCTTTTAGTTTTTACAAAAATCCATTGGTAGTATGGTGGTAGGTTTGATTAGGGTTAAGGCTCATTGGATCACCATAGGTTAATGTTTTATTAGATTCCTTGTATCTATGCGCCGTCAGGAGGAGATTCAAAAGCTTTGAATAACTGCATGGGCCATAGATAAATGTAGAATTGGTAGAATTGGACTGCTTATGATCTATATCACCTGTGACAAGGAAGGATTGGTAGAATTGGAATGCTTATGATTTATATGGAACTTTTAATGGGAAATAAATTATTGAATAGATTGATATGAGAAAAAAATAACAGAATTTATAACCCTTCAAACGTGATTTGTAGATTAGATTGCTTTGTAAACTATTTGTAGCATTACTACGATATATCTCAATGCCTAATGAAACAAAACTACAATGTTGACTACATGCAATAATATGGCACAATAATGAATGACTATATATTCTCACTCATTCATAGGGATGATGAGAAATACAAAGGCCCGTGTTAGAAAAATTTAGCACCAAATACAACCAGTAAGGGAAAGACACAGCTATAAATTACAAATAAAATAGACAAACACAAAATATATTATATTAATTTGAGAAATTTTACAATCTCAAAGTTGTTGCTTTGAATTTAAATTGTTTCTCTTCTTGTTTCCAAATATTTTTTTCTTTTTCTTACAAAAATTTCCTCTGTGCTGCTGCACTCATCTTTTTGCAAAATATTCCCCTTTCTATTTTCTCCTCTATTTCTTTTCTGCTACTGCAATTTCTCTCTCTTTTCTTATCTCTGTATTTTTCTTTTCTTCTTCACTTCTCTTTCAAGTGGCTGCTCTCTTTCTATTCTCTCTCTATTTTATGTTGAGAGTTGTCTTTTTAAAATGCTGATGCATATATTTATATAACATCTTTACAATTTTATTGTTACGCTTAATATAAAAATATTTACTTTCTCCATAATAATATGCCCCAAAATTTTACCCAAAACATATTTTAATTAGCATATATATATTAAAAAATATATAGGGCCCCAAATTAAAAAAGCTGTCAACTATTTAAAATGGACCTGAAATATTTATCAAAAGAAATTTACCCTAGGAGTCTCACGTCCGCAAGGGGGAGAATAGGGGAAGGCTTCCGGAATTCACTCGCATGGAAAGATGCAAGGTGGGGGAAAATATAGAGGGGTTTAAATTTTTTAACGACCAAAATATTAATGAGCTGGCAACAAGGTGGTTGAGAAGGTGGGAGGCGGTTTGAAAAATGTGTAGGGCTCAAGATTACGGACCATTAAATTTTGAAACTCCCCCTTAATATTGAGCCAAACAACAATTAATCTATGGAGCTAGACAGTCTATTTATGATGCCTAAAATTGTTCTCAATTTCTCAAACCTTTCTTTTGATAGTAGTTTGGTAAAAATGTCAGCTAGCTGCTGCTTTGACCTGCAAAACATTACCTAAATTTCTCCTTTCTCCACCAATTCACGAATGAAATGATACCTGATTGCAATATGTTTTCTTCTACCATGAAAAACTATATTTTTAGATAATGCAATCGAAGAGATATTATCATAATAAATCAGAGAACCTCCTTATTTATTTTTCTTGAAAATATGATAGGATTCTTTTTAACCAAATCATTTGTCAAACGGCTAAGTTTGCTACAATATACTCTACTTCTGTAGTAGACAAAGAAACTATTGATTATTTATTCAAATCCCATGAAATAGCTCCTGATCGAACATTGAACACATATCCAGATGTGCTCTTTCTATCATTAAGGCTACCTGCCCAATCACTATCTGTATAGACAAATCATTTGAAATGTTTATTATGAGCATATAAAATTTCAAAATTCCTTGTTCCATTAACATACCTTAGTATTCATTTTCCTACTTGCCAATGAGAATATTTTGGTGTCTCCATAAATATGGAAATTAAACTAACAGACACATTATATCCGGTCTTGTAGTAGTTAAATACATCAATCTTCCTACCATACTTTTGTATCTTGTAGGATCCACATTTCTGTTGCAATCATAATTTTTCAATTTGAGACTTAATTCAATTGGTGTAGATGTTGGTTTTCACTCCAACATTCTAAATCTTTATGAAATTTATTTTTCATATATTGTTTGACATATATGAATTCCATGCTCTATTTTATTGACTTCAATGCCAAGAAAATACTTAAACAATCCCAAATTAGTCATTTCAAACTCCTTCATGGCTGATTTGAATTGATCATTTTCTTTGTCTGAATTCAGTAAAAAATAAGATCATCTAAATACAAAAATAATAATTAAAATCTCACCATTGTTTGATTCAATGTAGAGTGTGGGCTCACTACTACTTTTTCTAAAGCCATTACTGATAAGATAGGAATCTATCCTACTATACCAAGCCCTTGGTGTTTTTTTCAAACCATATAAAACTCTTTTCAGCTTGTATACCTTTATTTCATGACTTGGGATTTCATAACTAGGTGGTTGGCCCACATACACTTCCTCTTCTAATACTCCAATCAAAAAATCTGATTTTACATCCATTTGATGGACTTTCCATTTATGATGAGAAACTATGGAAATAATAGTTCTAACTGTCTCTAACCTTTCTACTGGAGTAAATGTTTCATTATAATCATGTCTAGGCCTTTGTTTATATCCTCTGACAACTAATATTGCCTCATGTCTTTAATTTTTTCCTTCAAGAGTAGTTTTGGTTTTATAAACCCACTTGAATCCAATGACTTGCTTTCCTTCAAGAAGATCTACTGGCTCCCATGTTTGATTCTTTTCAATTACATGCATTTCTTCATCCATTGGTTCACACCATTTCTTTTCTTTAATTGCTTCTTCATAATAAATATGATCAACTTGTGAAAATAAAGAAAAATTAATCATTTCATCTTCATTTTCATCATACCTTAACTAGTCATATATGTCTTGAACATTCTTCATTCTTCCTTGCTACTACAATGAGTCTGAAGATGATGAAGGTGCTTCATTTTATGGTCCTTGCATACTTTGTTGGCTGATACCATTTGAATATTCACCCCTTTGTGAGAAGGGTGTCCAAATTGGTATATTGTTTTCTCTTCCTCCTGCTGGTTCAGACACAATGATAAGTGCATTTACATTTGTTTGTGGCTTCTCCACTTCTTGTACATCTTTCCAAGATGCTTCCTCAATGAATTAAACATCTCTGTTGACTATTAGCTCATTAGTAACTAGATTATAAAATCTGTAATATTTTTATTTCTCACTATATCTAATGAAAATTCACTTCTCTCCTCTGTTATCCCACTTTGTTCTCCTTTGCTTTGGAACATGTGTATATGTCACACATCCGAAAAATATCAAGTTTTCAACACTTGGTTTTATTCCACTCCATGCTTATTGAGGTACTTTTTTCCCTCACTCTTTGTAGGACATTTATTTAGCAGATATATCTTTGTCCCAACTGCTTCTGCCCAAATTTCATTAGACAATCCTCTTGATTTCAAAATTCTCCTTGTCATTTCTTGAATGGTTCTATTTTTCCTGTCAGCTACACAATTTTGCTGAGGTGTATACCTAGCCGTGAACTGTTTCTTGATCCCATGATCCTTACAAAAGTTTAGAAACTCATTTGATATATAATCTCCCCCTCTATTAGTTCTCAATGTCTTTATATAATGGCCAATATGCTTCTCAACCATGGCCTTGAATTTTTTGAATACTTCAAATGTCTCTGATTTATTTTTTAGAAAATAAACCCATGTTCTTATGCTGAAGTCATCAATGAAGGTAATGAAATATAAAATTTTATTCATAGAGGGAGTTTTCATGGGACCACACAAATCTAAATGTATAAGACCAAATGGCGAGCTTGATCTTGATGATTTACATGAGGGAAAATCACTTCTATATTGCTTCCCTAATATGCATGCCTCACAAAAATTATCTGGTTGTTCAATAGGAGGAAATCCCTTAACCATTTTTTATAAAGAACATTCAATCCACTAAAATTGAAATGCCCATACCCGAGATCCCATAAATTTGATTGATAAATGGTTATTATCTTGAATGCTTCTAGGCCTGCTACACTTTGCATCCTCATAAGAAATATTCTATTTTATGCCATCTGCACTATTGCAATCATTTTTTACCTTCCACATTTATCATATAGAACACATTCTCCATTCTCAAACTTCACCTTATATCCATTTTGGACAAGCTTTCCAATACTGAGAAGATTACACTTCAATCTTGGAACAAAGAAAACATTATGAAGATGTTTCTTATCTCCTTACTTGGTGAGAATGGATACAATACCTTTACCCATCATAGGAACCTTATTTTCTATTCCCATCTTTACTTCAGATATGTCTGCTTCATCTATATTACTGAACATTTCCTTGTTTCCACACATATGATTGCTGCAAGCACTATCCAAATATTATACTTGTTTTTTTCCTTACTCAGCTACATTACAAGTTAAAAGGAAAGCTCCACCCATTTCCTTCTTATTTGGTTCAACTTATTTTACATTAGAGAAGCTTTAATTATGATTATGATTTCTCATATCATATTATTTAATTTTAAATTCACGGGCTTAATGCCCAAATTTTTTTACAATAATAGCATTGCACATTTGATTTATCATACCTTTGTGAAGAACCACCCCTAGAAGTGTTACTACTCATTCCTCTACCTTTTACTTTTTTGTGGCTCTTATTGGTGGTAATGTCTTCCACCTTCTTGCTGGTTGTTAAATATTCCTCTTCCTCTAATGTATGCTCCTCTCCCCCTACCTATAAAATTTGTATTTTCCTTGAAGGCTTGTTCATTGGAAGAGTTGGCTGATCTACTCATCCTTTGTTTATGAGTTTTCAAAGAACCCATCATCTCATCAACTCTCATTTTTTAAGTCCTTAGAATCTTCTATGGCTACCAAAACTAGGTCAAATCTAACTGGAAGGATTCTCAATACATTCTCTATGATTCTGTGTTATTATACCACATCACCATTTGTCCTGATTTGATTGACAATGGTCATAGTCCTTATAAATAAGTCATTTATAGACTCTGTGTCTTTCATGAGAAGAGTCTCAAACTCTCTCCTTAGCATCTGTAGTCTTACAAATTTTACTTTATTACTTCCTTGATAATCATTCTCCAAGGTATCCCATACATTTTTGGAGTTAATAGGTTTTTGCTATCCTTGGAAAACTGAATCAATGATTACATATCTGAATGTAGCTTAAAGATTTTGCATCCTTTCTTCTATTTTATTTAAATGCATTCTTTTGTGCTTGTGTCAGTGCATTGAAAGTAGCCTGGTATGCTACCTCTACATGTACACCTTCAAATAGTTCTCATAACTCTTGAGAAGAGAAAAAAGTGTTCATTTTAATGCACCAAATGTCATAGTTTTTCCCATCAAATATTGGGGGTTGTTTCCATGACTTGATTGTTGGAAGCCATTAAGAACTCAACCTAGAAAATAAAAACATAAACCCACAAACTATTGAGATTTTTTTCAATCTAATACTAAATTGTTGCCAAAATTTAGTGCCAAATATAACCAGTAAGGGAAAGACACAACCAAAAAATACGAATAAAACAGACACATATAAAATATATTATATAATTCGAGAAATTTTATAATCTCAGTGTGTGTTACTATTTGATTCAAAAAATTCACTTCTTGTGTCACAATTGTGGCTTTGTATATTCCTTTTTGTTCTCTATTACACTAATGTCCTCTATGCTACTGAACGTCATCTATCTGAAAAATATTCCCCTTTCTAGTTGTTGCTCCTATATTTTCCTTTATTTTCCTTTTCTCTCTATCTTCCCTTCTCTATAATTTTTGAAAAACACACATATCACTATATACATATCGACTTCGTATGCTCCCAATATACGTTGACCTTCGACAATGGACCTGCTACTTATATTTATATCAAGAAATTCCACCGTTTTGACAATTTCCCTCGATCCTCGAGAACTATGAATCCTTTGTATACACGTTTTTTCCTTTGAAGAATATGCATCCAAAATTTCTATACCTGTGCAGATTTTAATTACCACATACTACGGGTATAATATGGCTTAGGGCAGAAAACTAAAGAACCGTGGGACCAATCTACATCCACACAACACTAGTACTCACTTCCTTTTTGCAAAAGAAATTTGAAACACTTCCGTAGGTAATTTAACAACCATGGGGAGGATAATAGGGGAAGGCTTCTGAAATTTATTCATGTGGAAAGGTGCAAGGTGGGGAAAAACACAGAGGGGTTTAAAAAATCTTATGACGACTCAAGATTACCAATGAGCCGACAGTAAAGTGGTAATAAGGATGAACACTGTATGGAATATGAACTAATATCAAAACTAGATCAAATTCACATCATGACTATCCATTCACCAACCTATAAACCAATTTGTTTTTTTACCATATGTAATTATGGTATACACTTTTATTCAATGATGGCATTTTCCAATGATACCCTAAAATTAACAATTGCTAAAAGAATACCCTCCAAAGAAAACGTATTATATAGTCATAATAGACCCTAGCAAACCAACTTCCCATGAAATCCAAAAGTTTGAATTATTTTTATAAATGATAAAGTCAAACATTCATATGGTGACCATTGTTCATATCATGCTTGTCCCTCCCTAATAATGTTTCCATCTTTAACATGACAGTAACTTATTGATGTGCATGATTTTTCACATCTTCAATATCCTTGACCACTTTACTCTATATCATGTACAAATAAATATGCAAGATCACTATGAATATATCTTAACACATGTCACCTGATGTATTTGGTATGATTTCCATGGATATTATGATGATCCATTGTAAAAATGGTTTGACATATTATTCTAAGTATACATCTCTTATGTTTTTTAAGGGTTAAATGCTAGTGTGTCACAAAAAACTCCTCCACTATCTTTCACAAGACTTGGTAGCTAGGTATTTTCTCAATGGCAAGAAATATCTTGATCTACTTGTTGAAGTGATTTTCATCATTTAAGTACAGACATATGAATCTATGGACATATGAATAGATTATATTCCACGACTATTTCAATTATGTATATTCCATTTTAAGAATAAGATTTGTCTACCATAGAGCATCTACAAGTATTAATACAAACTTGAAATAATAAATTGAAAGATAAGGCATATGTCAGGGAGTATTCCTATAATTTGAACTATATGATTCTTGAAGATTAGATTATAGATGTGATGCACTCTAAAAATCTAAGAAACAATGAATAGAAGGAATTGAGAACGAAGGTGAACTCAATCTGAGGATAAAGATAGCCATTGATTATGATAGTACAAAATGCTTAGATGAAATGGGTACAATAATAAATGCCTAAAATAATGATTTTGACTTGTACCTCACTAAACTTAAAAGACAAACACTTGGTTTGGAAACATAGCTCTATATATGTTTGAAAATGGAAAGAAACGAGTTTGAGTTTGGACATATTTAATGGTAGACAATATCAAGACCCCGTTGAGTCATATTTGGAGGCTAAATAATCCGTCTATGAACTTAATGTGCCAATCTCATAATTTGACATAGTCAAATTGTTCTCCTATCAAATGAGATTTTAGGTTCATATTAAGATAAGATACACTTACAATGAAGTATCCTGATATTTTTGAATTTGACAATTGACAACATGAATTTTTACCCTTGTATGACTTCATATTTCTTGTCTTGGAAGTTTTCTTGCTTTACATGGGTATGATGTTTCACACAGTGATGAAGTGATATACAAGTTGGACTGATAAAGATTCAAGGTGAATTGATTTTACATAAATGATCTTAAATTAGTTAGTTTTCCCACTAAGACTCGATCCTAAAATTTCCATACATATTACCTACATGATGAGTTATCCTTATGGTTACATGTGATATTTTTGGAGGGAGATGTAGATGACATGAGTTCATGACACAT